>OY365806.1:40817170-40863283 GCA_959347315.1 Bimastos eiseni
TAAACCATGATTTATTAGAATCAAAATTGGCTAACTTGGGTGTTCGAGGGATGGCCTTGGTTTGGTTCCAAAGCTACCTGGCTGATAGACACCAATATGTATACTGTAACGGTTCTATATCTAGCACTAAATTAATTAGATATGGTGTACCTCAAGGTTCCGTCCTAGGTCCCCTTCTTTTTTTGATCTTTATCAACGACTTGCCTAATGCCTCGAGTCTCCTTCATTTTTTAATATTTGCAGACGAGACCAACATATTTACATCACATGCATCTTATGATAAGCTAATTGCATTAATGAACCAGGAGCTTACTCATGTCAACGAATGGTTTACAGGAAATAAACTGTCACTCAACGTCACTAAGACCAATTATATCCTCTTTACCTCTCATCGTAAGCATCTTCTTGCCAATGTAGGTGTTCTGAGTATAAATAATATCCCCATACCAAAGTCATCTCAGTAAAATTCCTGGGGGTCTATGTAGAACAATATCTTACTTGGAACAGCCACATTGAAATGTTAGAATCAAAAGTAGCCAAAAATATAGGAATAATATCTAGAATTGCCTACCTCTTACCAACTCATATACGCCTTAGTCTATACTATTCCATGGTCCATCCTTACTTAACCTATTGTAATCTTGTATGGGCTTCAAACTACCATGCAAGACTAAAAAGGTTAATCTCTCTTCAAAATAGAGCCCTTAAAGTTATTGTTAGAAACTCTCATCTTGCCTCATCCGAATATCTCTATAGCCTAACTCATCTACTGGGAATTGAGCAAATCAATCTATTGCAGACCAGCGAATTCATGTATAAACACTTCCATAACCAGCTGCCTTCTATCTTTGATAATTATTTTGTGCCCGTAGCCCAAGTGAACCAGTACAAACTACGCTCGTCTACTAATTATAGGCCCATTAAAACGCGTACTAACACCCGACAATTTTCGATTCGATGCTCTGGTCCTAATGCATGGAATAGAGTTCCGGCAGAACTACGCTGTCTTTCCAACGTCTTTTCGTTTAAACGTAAACTACGTGTTTACATAAATAACTTAGCACACAGCGATTTTCAAGTGTGATACTGAACAACTATATTTGTAAATAATGACTGATGAATGCTATTTCGTTTACTTATATCTTGTATGAATTTTTTTAGTTAACTAGTTAAGTCTCTTTTCTTTACAAACTTACAGCAACTGAGTGAATTATTATACCGACATCAATCACTAACGTAATGGGTGACCCTGTTATCGGGACCATGGTCCCTTTACGGTTTTTGTCTTCATCCCTATTGATCGCTGGCATTCGTTTGTTTGTATATATAATTGCTGTACATAATGTTCTTACTTTTCTGATGAATTGTCCGTGAACAATAAAAATACGTGGTTATGGTTATGGTTATGTCGCCGGATATCTAACGTTGCATTCGGAATAGGAAGAGTTCTTCATAGTGTGCCTCAAAATGAACGTTCTGTAATTATACGCACTATAGTATCCTACGTTGGAAATACTTTCACAGTTTCTAACCAGTGGTCAGGGATGAAATCTGGGTAAACACTGGTTCATCAAAATATTGTACGCTGTCAGCGAATGCTTAGTGTGGCTCCAATTTAAGTTTAGTCTCGACTTATTATTTTAAGGGAGCTAAGGATGTCTCCCTCTTAGATGGAACATGATTTATTTATTATACTCTTTCCGACTATTTTGAAGTATCTAAACATATCCGAAATAAACTTCCATGCAGTTTATTCATTGGTGTTTATCACTGATGTCTATTAATAATCTAGGAATAATATTATTAGGCCTATTATAGACCTAATTGACAACGATGTTGTAAATACTTAGGTCTCATGAACAAGGGCGAGTACAATTAAGTAGTTAGGTCTCAAGTGTGAGTACAGGTACACATGTCCACTGCAGAAATGGATAACCAACCGATTAGACAATTCATTTAAATAATGTCGGCCAATTTTTAATCTAAACAATTCATACAGGCAGAGTCATACTAAGACATTGAGGAATCCATAACCATGATCTGAAATAAGAAGGTAATAGGAAATCAATCAACCAAAGGATTTTGTGTGTGTGTGTGAGTGTGTGGGAACAGACACACACACACACACACACACACAAAGATATACACATGGTTCTTAAATAACACACATACATAGGCCAATATTCATCCTAACATCCACCAACACGCATACCTACACACAAACATACACCTACACACACATCTGGACAATGCACACGCACGCTCACACAAACACAGATACAAACATAGTTCTTAAAAAACACCGCTACGCATCCTAACATCCGTCAACTCACTCGGCAATTTGTCTCCACCGATCATTTGGTCAATTCAGTTTGCTACAGGTCTGTCAGTCTGCTTAGGCTACTCTGTCTTTATCTGTTTGCCTCTCCATTTAAAAGCACGAACATATAATCCACGTACTTGTAGGCTATCTTTGTGTTGGCTGATGTTTAGCAAAGAATTTATTGAAAGTGCGGCTTGGATTTTATGGCACATAATGCTCTGGTGATGTGCGCAGTACTCCATGCGCTTGCAATATTAAAAATAAGACCTCGTTCCTCAGACCTATTGTTATTCAAGCGATACCGACTATCCTTCTCTGGCTGTAACAATAGTAAAAACGATCTTGGCTGCCGTGATTTTTCGGATACCAAGTCTAAATTTTGGAACTCTCTTCCTGCTCAACCCGACCGTCTCTCTGTATCCTTCTTTCTTTCTCTCCGTACGTCTACTTTTCTTTTGCTGTCTTTGTTTGATCATCTGTATGTCGATAGCTACTGACAGGAAGTAGACAGAAGGGACGATGTCTGTTAATCCGTGTCTCTGTCTCTTTGTACGTCCTTCTCACTGTCTATGTTTATATGTCATGCAATGCGTTCTCCTGTTCAGTATGCCTATGTGTATGCTCAACTGTCTATGTCTATACCGATGACTCTGTCTGTCCATCTGTGTCTTTGGTGTTCTGTCTGTCTTATGAATCAAGAGGACAGAGTGCACCTTGTGTCTTTCTGTATGACTCTCCATTTGTCTGTGTGTGTCCTTGTGTCTGTCCGTCTGCTTTTTCTACGAATCTGTCTTTTGCTATGTCTGCTCAAAATCTGTTAAAATCTCTTCTTGTCAACAGCATTTTTGTCGACCTGTCTGTGTCTGTCTGTCGATCTCTCTATACCTGTCTATCGATCTGTCTGTCGACCCGTCTATATATTTCTGTCGATCTATCTCTCGATCTGTCTATATCGGTGTGTCTGTCTGTCTGTCGATCTGTGGAAGGACTATTCTATCTACACAGAGATAGTGCTGCCACCTATAAATTACAATTCCGAAGGAACGATTCAGTAAGGAAGAATACTAATATATTACTGAACGAACAGATGAAGAATGCATTTTACAGTTTAATATAATGAAAGCGAACTAACTACAATAAAATGACCAACAATATCTCATACACGTAACAGTAACCACGGAACTCATACTACACAATGATTACTGATCAGATGTACCAACGATTACCAGAGCAACGCCTGTTGCGAATTAGATATAAGCTCTACGCCTGCATCGACCCTGATTCATATAGAGCTGCAGTATTTATAATGGCTTATACTTAACATGGATTTATACGACTAACCAATGAGGTTAACTTAATATAACTTCGGCCAATCAACTAGAACCTATGTATAATATTATGTGTATGGCTGTCATAACCTGATTGATATTATTACATACAATACCCGCTGCACATATAGGCCTATGATAGCTTAGCTAACGCATTTGCATAATGTTTACTGCAATTAATAACTGTCATTATAGTTGTGAACTTGTGTCTGTGGGTTAATTATTAATTTATTTGATGCTTATAAGAATCACAGATCTGACTATGTACGTCTGTCGATTTTGCCTTAGGTTCTTCTGTCTGTCAATCTGTCTGTTGAATTGTCTCTCTGTGGACCCGTCTACATCTGTCGCTCTGTATTTGTCTATCGATCTGTCTATCTCTGCCTGCGTCCGTTTGCCTATCGTTCAGAGAAGGCTTTCATCGTTCATCAGTTGGGCTTCTTGTCGTAAGTTGAGAAGGTCAGAAGGTCATTCATCTGTATGTGCAGCCATTCGCACAAGTGATCGGTTGATATGCTTTCCTTCCTCATCCGCTCAGTTCTTCCTTCTCTCCTAGATTCGTCGTCCTCCTCCTCATCTTCTCCACATCGAAACGTTCCCTATACAAGTCTCGTCGCCACCTGGACAATATAAGCAAATCCTCCGTTGCACCGAACAACGCCGCCAGACGGCGCCGCGTTGGCTGAAGCGATGCAACAGGTGCGCTCTTTCATCTAGGTCCCTTGGCAGACCTTCATCTTCTGTCCTCTTCAGTCCCTCTCTGCCACTTCTATTATCTCTCCGCTGCCTTTGTGGCTATTTATGTAACTGTCCATCTTCATGCGTCTCTGTTCTTCTGCCTCAGCTGAGTTCCTGAACTGTCCGTCTGGCTGTCTACCCGTCTGGCTGGCCGTCTATCCGTCTGGCCGTCAATCCGTATGTTTGCTTATCTGTCCTTCCCTCAGACCTGTCTATACGTGTCATTTTATTGGTCCTTTCCATTGCTTGCCTGCGTGCAATCCACTCTGTCTTCTCGATTGGCGAATGCTGTAGCGCACGAGACTTCTTCTCTTGCGCTAAAAAGATAGAGAAAAAGGAGTGAATTCAAGCAGTAGATCAGTAAACCTCATGAGACGAACAGTAAATCAACGGGACTGAGGTCAGGTTATGGTTCACTGTACCAACCGTAATTTCATCTTATAATTATGGTTACGTCCTTAGCTTGTTGCATTTTACGGTCGATTTTTAGATAATTCTCTTTGGCAATTATGACACTTTATTGTGTTGTAACTTGCACATCGCTCCAGTTTGTGACCCGGTGGAAGAAAGGTTCCAAAGCTGTGATATTTATTTTACTAAGAAAATTAAATTTAGATGTGCATAGGGACAGTCTTCATAAATTAAGTCTCCTCGATTGAGCTCACACATACAGTCGTTTGTTGAAATAATTAATGTTCATGCTGACTTTACTCTTCCTCAAATAAATTAGCAACTTTTAGAAAGTCCTGGATGTAGACTTATAAACAGTGTGTTCCTGCTTTTCATGAGCAATTTTAGCCATTAGATTATTGTTGTCTTATTGTCCACATTAGAGAGTTACATGCTGTTGATGGTCGTGAGGCAAGGTTATGGCAAAACAGTACAAAGATCTCTGTCATCACCTTGGGCCATGTGCCTCCTCTCCCAGTGATGTAGTAGTATCATGGTTCTGCAGTTATACAATACAACACAATACAATGCAACTGCTATTCGATATGGCCCTTCTTACAGTTTAGTTCAGAAGTGCACACACGCCTCGACGGCGCAACAGAGCAATTGTGTGCGAAGGTCTTGTTCAAGGTCCCTATACAGTGACGCCTTGGACGAGAGCCGAACCCGCTCACTTCTGACCTGCATGATATCACAAACACTCAACTCTTTGGACGGGATGTGGCTAATCATCTACGAAATGTCTGCAGTGAATTTATTTCTTAGAATGGCAGTGATGATGATGATGATAACAGGGGTGAAGATGTTTCAAATGAAAATACAGCAGAAAATAGTTTATTATCATCAGTAGAGTCATATCAAAATCTCTTTCATCACCTTGGGTCATGATCAGTCTAATTTTACCCAAGGGGAACATTGACGAGCGTGGTTGACCTTACACTACAATGATGCCGGACATTCTTCGTCTGTCCTTAATTAACGTTTCTAATTGATTTATCTCGACATCGGCAATGTTGCTTGCTCCGTAAAATTCGTCAGTGTGTGCTAAAGGACACACAGAACAAATTTATTTCCGCAGTAACAACCTGATCTTGTTAACTCATACAGAGCATATACTAGTACAAACAGTTCAGCTCTAGGCCTATTCAAAGTTCGTATATTATGTGAGTTTCATTGATCCTGTGTTTGCGCATGTTTCAAGGCAAACCCAATGGTTAGAAAATTTACAAACAACAATATATTTGCGTTGTTGAAGATTGCATTGGAGTGATAGGGAGCCACGTGGATTATTTTGCCAATTGTTTTAATTACCGTAGCTACGTTGCATCAGTTTATCAATAACTTTGAAACATACCTATTGACTTATCGAAATCCTTAAAAAATGTGTGCTATGTAGGCCTACTGTAATGTTACTTTGTAAATTTATTTGATCTGATTGTGTTGAAGATTGCATTGGAGTGATAGGGAGCCACGTGGATTATTTTGCCAATTGTTTTAATTACCGTAGCTACGTTGCATCAGTTTATCAATAACTTTGAAACATACCTATTGACTTATCGAAATCCTTAAAAAATGTGTGCTATGTAGGCCTACTGTAATGTTACTTCGTAAATTTATTTGATCTGATTGTGTGAGATGCACTTTGTTTAATTGTTATGACATTTACCATTTAGTTAGTTGCAATTGATGTATCGTGGAATATTTTTCTGTGAATTGCTTCATTGGATTGCTTCATTGCATAATTATTAGATTAAATTGGGCGACCTCTGTTAGCGGAACGGTTCGTTCCTTTGAGGTCTCCCATTGTTCACTGCATGCTTGTTACTTTTTGTTACCGTGATCATATTATGCTTTATGTATTTTTTGGTAGACAATAAAGCATTGATTTGAAAAACACTTGGAAAAAACTCTGAATGATGTTGTTCTGTGTACGTCTTCTCTGTTGCTTTTATTGTTGTTGTGGTTCAGACCTCCTCCATTGCTGTTGTCGACTGTTGCACCATCGTATCGTTCTTAAGTACACACGTATTGCGTTCAACGAGACGACGGACGATGACGACGATGGACGACCCGTCGAACGTCAACCACGCCCGTATGAATCCGTCCACTTGTTGCTAACGGCGGCCATTGTTCCAACACCAAATGCATAATGCATTCAGCAAAGCCCAATGCGCCTCTGTAACACTTCCTCTCGTAAACAACGAGGGTCTTGAAACGGACATAAACGCATCCACTGAAGGGCGCATTATGCGGTTGGGTAAGTTAAAATGAAGGTACTGTCATGTAGGTGATAGGTGAGTTAGGGTGCTGCAGTCGTGTATATTTGTGCAGGATGATTGACAGCCATCAGGGCTCGGGTGCATAGTCTCAAGGCAGTGTCTCGATACAGTTGTTTAGTGTCTCGGTCTCGATCTCGGAAGCCTGTTGTCTCGTCTCTCCAATTACATACCTATGTAGTAATAGTCGCCGTACATAATATATATATATATATAGTCTATATATGGATGCGTTTATTATCTGAGGTAATGCGCAAACTAAAAGTTAAATAGAACATCAAAAATACTTGGAAAATCACAAGATGATTCCTTACGGGTTCCAAAAACTACATAGCCGGCCCCAGGAAGATCACAAGTGGATGTGGATGTATGTAGACCCCAAGAAACAACCCAGATATTGGAACTATTAACCGGCTGCACCTCTTCTCATAGGCCCTGAAAACCGCAGCGACCGAGAATGTGCAGAATTTCTCTTGGGATGGATTTTGTAGCTCATCTGCTTCCGTTGACGCCATCTCAGAATTTAGTCACGTGTTTGTGATGACACTCGCCATTGATGTCATTAGTTGTCCAGACCAGAGCGCATCAACATCAAGTTCGATTGAGAGCATCTTCTTTCTGCGTGCGGGACTTTTTGACGTTTTACTTCAATTGTATATTATTTTTTGGACCCCTCTACCCAGCTCTACCTACCTCTAGATCTTAGAAGTCATGGTGGTCACAGGTCAGAAAACATAAGGCACTTTTTGTCAACTTTAAAAGTTATCAAGGCGAGATCAGGTCAGCCAAGGTAGGTTAGCTATAACTTTATTAAGCGCTTCTTTCAGCAATCACCCAAGAGTTAAAGGACATCTTTAGATTTTGGCGATACCAGCAAAAGATCCGACAAGGCAGAAGACGCGATGTTCAAAGTCTCCAGCACACAGCACCACGTAAAGAGCTTTCATTTAGACCAAGCGAATAACATCTGCAGAAGGAATGCGGAGAACGTCGTATACAGTAGATGAAAGCGGAAACTGGGAGAATTGCCGACTAGAATTACGAGACATACTTAACAGCCCAGATCAAACAAGACGTCTGCCAAGCAGCAGCTGGACAACAATTCAAACGCACACAACAGGAACTGAAGAGATATTGGTGAAAAACTAATACATTACGTATTCTGTTTTAACAAACTGTATACGCTCGGCCCATTCGCTGGCGGCGCCCTACAACAACATTTTTTTATGCTACAGTCGGCATAGGATGATGGAAGCCCTAATATAATCACCAATGAGGTATACAGAGACAGAAGCAAGAACAACTAGTATGCAGCCTATATGTAGAGGTGAACATGTCGACTCACGGCGAATCCTAAAGTGATGTCTCATAGTGTTCTTTGTCAATGTTTGCCCAATTGTCACAGAGCCGCAATTTCTGGACCGTTTGAGGAGTCGAAGCAGAAACGTAAGCACACAACAGTAATAATTCTCACATTAGAGTGAGGCTGTACGCAAGAAGTTACTACACACCATTAGGCAGCATCACATTCGTATCAACTCAACAGTAATCATTCACGCAACGCGTTAAAAGGATTTCGGAGTTGCCAGTTATATTTAAGTTATGCAATTACTTTGAGGGCCACCCTAACGCATGGTTATTTAAGTTGAGTTGCGGCTGAACAGCTTTTAAAAGTGAACAGGGTCTAAGAAATACTATGACCATAAAGCAATTTAGACACAAATTAAAGTACTTGATAGGTCTATAATAAAGGCAATCATTGGAATGGTCCGACGGGCATAGGCCCAACCTCCTCATCTCCAGACTATGCCTAGTGATTGGCTTTTGATTGATAGTCATTGCTAGCGTTATTATTGCTATTCATAGTAATGTGTTATCCTCCATTCCTCGCTATCTATTCTGTAATCCTCCATGATCTATACTGTGAAATCAGTTTAGTTTTCTGCTTAGTATTAAATTCATGATAATGTAAATGAACCACGGTCCTAGTCATAAATCGGGTCTATACATATGTGACCTTCCTCGGCTGATTTATTGGCCTGCATTGATGCACTACGTGTTTGCGCCGTATTGTTTTTATTAATTTATGTAGCGCCTCTCACGGCAGTGGCCATTCGATAGCTCTCCAAGAGCGAGGACCCTGAGAGTGAAAAATGTTTTGAGGAGGTGAAGGATTTGAAAGTAGGAGGAGCGTGTTAGATAGTGATATCTTCAGAGAAATTAGGAGAGTTGAACATCGCAACACCACGATCACGTAGGCTACACTAGTTGAGAAGGTGGTTTCATAATTTGATTAAAATATTTGTCATACAGTTCTTATACTGATGCGTGTATGCGAGTCACACAATCACAAACTACTCGTGTCAAACCCCATGTAGTCTTTCTTAAATAACTCGACGACTGCTTAGGTGATAGAATACATAATTGATGCTGAATGACAGTTCAACTAACCGACTGACTGACTTACCAGTCGAATTAATTAATGACTCGACGATTGATTTAGTATGGGATGATTTAGTAGTTGCATGGCTGATAAATAGGTTGGATTCATTAAGAGCCGTCTGAACGATTGACTCAATAACTTGTTTAATAAATAACGGACTGATTGAAATGCTGACTAACAAACTGATTGACTGAATACTTAATTGGAGAAATTTGCTAGATGACTAGATTTAACCTGCTGTGCCTGCAAGCAAATGTATCTTCTGTAATGTTTCCCTTTTTTATCTCTGCCTTTTTCTCAACGGTCACTATTGCTCTCCAAATCAGTCTTCTCACCCTATGTGTCATACATTTTTTCCTGTCCTTTATGTGTGCGTCTGTCGATTTGTCTGTCTGTGTGTCCATGTCTGTCTGTCTATCTGTCTGTCTGTCTGTCTGTCTGTCTATCTGTCTTTATGCATGTAACAACTCCTCACGTCAGTCGCAGTCGTCAATTATTAACGACATTCGAAGCTTTTATAGATGTCGGATGTGGCCGGTAGGTGACTGTAGGATGTTGTCCCTGGTTTTCGTGCTTCGTATGACTGAAAGGGAGCCGGGAACAGGAAGAGCCGACGAACCTAGGGACATCGGGAGAGATAGGGAGGAGGGATGGGCCGATAGTCGTTGGCCAGAGAGAGGTGATGTTCAGAGGAGCCCCTCGTGTATTACGCCTGTACATTAAGGACTAGGATAAGGGAAAAGAGGAAATTGTCACCCGAACATCTTGTATTCAACGCTGTTTCAGTAATTGCTGCAACCTCATTGGTCTAAGCGTAAGGTCCGTCCCTTTCTCTCATTAAGCGTAAGGTCCGTCCCTTTCTCTCCTTAAGCGTAAGGTCTGTCCCTTTCTCTCCTTAAGCGTAAGGTCTGTCCCTTTCTCTCCTTAAGCGTAAGGTCCGTCCCTTTCTCTCCTTAAGCGTAAGGTCTGTCCCTTTCTCTCCTTAAGCGTAAGGTCCGTCCCTTTCTCTCCTTAAGCGTAAGGTCTGTCCCTTTCTCTCCTTAAGCGTAAGGTCTGTCCCTTTCTCTCCTTAAGCGTAAGGTCCGTCCCTTTCTCTCCTTAAGCGTAAGGTCTGTCCCTTTCTCTCCTTAAGCGTAAGGTCCGTCCCTTTCTCTCCTTAAGCGTAAGGTCTGTCCCTTTCTCTCCTTAAGCGTAAGGTCCGTCCCTTTCTCTCCTTAAGCGTAAAGTCTGTCCCACCTCTCCCTAAGCACAAGGTCTGTCCCTTTCTCGATATGCCTGTTTTTGTCATATCTGTGTCTCTCTTCCATACGCATTGTGAAGCCACGCCAGTAAAATGATAACTTGTTATATAGAGCCACTGTAAAATAAGTCTAATCATACAAAATCGGAGATAAAATCGTAGCCCGTTTTAAATGGTCATTCAACTAGATTTAGCATAACAATTGGCGAGTACTGAATCCGATCTCATGATCACATAAACTCGCACAGTCTAAGCCGTCAAACCGCATAAATAGGACTGAAAATTGCCGTTTTCAGGAGTTTTATTCGCTATACCGTCATGAACAATATTATGCCCGGTAACTGTATCCGAGATCACGTGTGCATCTATTAAATGCATGAAAAACCAGAGAGTCATTTAAAAAGGTTCCCTACATATATAAAATATGATTCGGAATTTCATATAGATGACCATCAATTTTAATTAAATGTCAGATTGATGACATTGACGACCTTGCCAAGCGCCATATAAATTAGCTTCATAACAAGATGACCCCGTCTAAACTATAATTACGTCACGACAGCCTACAAAGTGGTGTTTCGCGAAGAAGATAAACACGTCGTGACATTCCTAAGAAAAAAAATAAAAGGAGGTAGAAGGAGAGATGGAGTAGGTGGAAGAGCAGGAGGTGCAGGAAGAGAAGAAACTGGAGGAATAGGTGAAGGGAGCCGTGGCGGTGAAGGCGGGAGGAAGTGGAGGATGGGGTGGAGGCGAGGGCAGAAGAGAAAGTGGAGAACGAGGAAAAGGAGGAGGAGTTAGAGGAGAAAGTGTAGGAGAAGAGCATGGAAGATGTGGAGGAAGAGGAGGTCATGTAGTAGAAGAAAGAGGAAAATGTGGATGCAAAGGAAGATGAGAAAGTGGATGAGGAGGAGGAGGGGAGCCTGAGGCGAAGAAAGAGGAGGAAGTGGGGGAAGAGGTGGAGGCAAGGGAGGCCGTGGAGGAGGGATGGAGGTGGCGAAAGGTGTGAAAAGGGAAGAGGTGTGAAAGAGAAATAGGAGTTTGAATAAGAAAACGACGGGGAATTGGAAGGGAAGCTATCAAATTGACCGTCTTAGGACGGGCATAAGCGCAGAACCCACCTAAAGAGTCCCATCATTAGTTGACACCACCATCGTGGTGAGAGTCCCAGGATCGAGCTACAGCGATACCGTCAAGGGAGGGGCACTCAGTCTTGCGTCTGCGACTCACAATAACGTCCGGCTATCCATCAAGCCTACGCGGGTGCACATTGAGGGTACAATCGCCGGTAGATCGAAGCACCACCACCAGCGACTGATGACTGAGGTCTCTCCAATGACCATCGTTGCCTTCCCGGCTGAGGCATGTGTCCAACTGCTAGCGGCGCATAATCAGCGAGCAGACGACACCTAAGGAAGTCCATCCTCCACTGTCCAGTCACGTATGACAAGACGATACGTCATGAAAAACGCCAGAAGAAACGACGAATAAGTCCGGAAGGCAAACTTCGTAGCAGGAAACTGCAACATGTTTGAAACAAGTTCTGCATTTATAGACAGAACAGTCCCTGTGATAAGGACAGAGATGGAAGACGGACCAATGATCGACGGCGGCCGGTGAACATGCGCAGAATCAATACAGTTATGCAGCAGAAAAATAACGGCGCATTCATTCATTCATTTACATGCATATATATCATGTAACCTGTATATATCATAGAGAGAGAGAGGGAGGGAGGCTGGGAGGGAGGAGGGAGGGAGTGAGTGAGCGAGGAGGGAGGAAGGGAGGGAGTGAGGGAGGGAGGGAGGGAGTGAAGGAGGGGAGGGAGGGAGCAACAGAGACGGACAGGACACAACCGATAGGCAGGCAGGCAGGCAGGCACGCGAAGAGTAGCTGAGGCTCCAGACGGACGCGACGTGAGATTTCTTGACTGGAAGAAGAGCTGCTGATAACTTAAACTGTGATGAACGACCAACGTCGTTTCTAGAAAATCTCCAATCCACTGGAGGTGCATGCATGTAGATGGCTGGCTGAAGGAGGCATGCGTGCATTCCATCAGATGGGATGGATGGGTGAGCCGAACGATGATTGGATGGGCAGATAAACGAACGAAAGATGGGATGTGCTGATGAACGGATGGACGGATCGATGAAGGGTTGGTTGGATGGATGTATGAACGGTTAGATTTATGTATGAACGGATGGATGGATGTATGAACAGATGGATGGATGTATTAACGGTTGGATGGATGTATGACCGAACGGATGAATGGATGTATGAACGGTAGGATGTAAGTATGAACGGATGGATGGATGAATGGAAGGATATGCAGATGAATGAACCGACGAGTAAGCGGGTTGGTTGTGAAGTTGAGGTGATTGGCAAGTAAGGAATAAAGGAATGAAGTCAGAGATGATGTGCTAATGAACGGATGGACGGTTCGATGAAGGGTTGGTTGGATGGATGTATGAACGGTTAGATTTATGTATGAACGGATGGATGGATGTATGAACGGATGAAAGTATGAACGGTTGGATGGATGTATGAACGGATGGATGGATGTATGAACGGATGGATGTATGTATGAACGGATGGATAGATGTATGAACGGTTGGATGGATGTATGAACGGATGGATGTATGAACGAATGAATGGATGTATGAACGGTTAGATTTATGTATGAACGGATGGATGGATGTATGAACGAATGAAAGTATGAACGGTTGGATGGATGTATGAACGGATGGATGGATGTATGAACGGATGGATGGATGTATGAACGGATGAAAGTATGAACGGTTGGATGGATGTATGAACGGATGGATGGATGTATGAACGGATGGATGGATGTATGAACGGATGAAAGTATGAACGGTTGGATGGATGTATGAACGGATGGATGGATGTATGAACGGATGGATGGATGTATGAACGGATGAAAGTATGAACGGTTGGATGGATGTGTGAACGGTTGGATGGATGTATGAACGGTTGGATGGATGTATGAACGGATGAACGGTTATATGAACGGTCCATCCGAGTCGTACCATGTCGTCAGTTGGATAGGTCACACTTACGACGGCGCTAGCATTTAGCTTATTTTTTGGTTACTTAATTACCAGATTCGATCAGAATCGTTATAGGTTCGAGATGTCTATGTTCTGCGACGGTTGAAGTTCTCATGTTCCAAAAGCATCGTTTCTACATCTCCAAAAGAGGAGTTTGTCTTACAACTGTAACAGACTTTTGTGGAATCTATTTATAGAAATTGTATGCCCATCGTACAATAGATCGCATCGTATGTTGTACAACCACTTAGAGTCAATTAGTCCTGCTCGCTGAACTGTGACCTAAGATTCTCCAACGATACAACGATACGGGAACATGTCTCGAAGGGGTATCAACCGTGAAGAGCTGATGGAATGCCTGCTGGGCGACGAGGTGATGGAGACGCTGGCTACAAAACTTGAAACAAGACTCACCTCGATGATCAAGCGCATCTCTGATGACTTGGCTAAAGTCTTCACCGCGAAGATGGAGAGCATGGTGGCGGGATTCACCGAAGCATCTTTCCAAAAACTGAGCCAAGAGCAAAACGAAAAAGTGGGTAATTTAGAGAAGGAGAACTCGTTGTTGAAGACAAAACTGGACGATCTTGAGAACCAGACGAAACTCGACAACCTGATCATCTACGGGATCGATGGGAGATCGAAGAATGACACATCTACTTTCCAATCTGCTTCCCAACACGACTTCTCCTCGAACGACAAGAAGGTCACCCAATCAGTGATCAATCTATGCAATGGAAGACTCGGTCTGTCAATTACTGAATCTGACATCTCCTTCGCTCACGGGATCTCAGGAAACTCGAAGGGTCCGAATGGACCGATTCTTGTCCGCTTCACCAACAGAAGCGTGCGCAACTTAATATATTCTGCTCGCAAACGACTGAAAGGATCATCCAACAGTGACCCAGTCTACATCAATGAGCATTTGACCCGATCCAATGCCAGCTTGTTCGCCGAGGCCAGAAAGATGGTTAAGAACAAATCGATAACCTCAGCTTGGACAAGAGGAGGTCTCGTCTACATTCGCCGCTCAGAGGATCCAAATGAGAAACCTCGAAAGGTATCATCGCCGATCAACTTGCAGAACATCAACTCGACGCAGATTGTACCTAAGTGATGCTACTACCTGCCTCTGGAACTTCTGCTCTCTGCTAATGACTGGGATAACTTCACTCGACTATCTGACTTCTTGTCCTCGTTGACGCCTTGCGAATTATCATCGAGTTCAACCTTGCCTCGCCTCTCCATAGAGTCGATCCGTATCTCAAACCCTGGATATTTAACGTGACTCAATCGTGAAGATTATCCTGGATTATGCAAGTTGCGTTTTCCCTTCAATCTCACGCAAGTTATTACACTTTGTTTTGTGGCTTCTTGCCGTCTTCTTCTTCGTTTGTTTTCCCATTACGACGACATATGCAGTTCTAGGCCACCTATTGTTACCTTCACTAAAAGAAACATTTAATGGTTATCAACCTACTCATTTGACAGATCTGATCTAAAATTGTTCTTTTTTTATTTTCACTCTTATTTACCTATTTCAATTCGTTACATAATTGTGCTAACGCAGCTGCCGTTTGACCGTTATTTTACAAGCCTAGCGTCTTTTCGTAGTTTCCCTTTTTATATTCTGCATTAATCCTGCTAATAGGATTAATTTGTCTTCTACTCTAGATAAGTGTTATTCATGTAATCGCACATTGTTTGACGATAATGATTTAATCACTTGTTCACTCTGCACCAAGCATTTCCATTCATCCCACTATAATATTCCAACCTGTAATACGGCCTCATGGTATTGTATTGAATGTTTGCCATATCTATTTCCATTTAATCATATAGTCAATGAAGTAGAATTTAAAGAGAGCATTCTTGAAGCAGGAGGAAAAGATTCCTCGGTGATTCTTTTGAGGGAGGGACCACGTCTAGAGATTTTTACTGACTCTGATAATATTCGACCCCTAGTAAACAACTGTGACTTAGACCCAGATGAAAATTACTACTCAATAAGACCAACACAAAGCACATATAGCACATCTATATCACTTACACCAACTTGCTTAACATATAAAGACTTTATCTCGATAATGCATATAAATTGTCGAAGCATATCTTCCAAACTGCATCGACTAGAATATCTATTGACTCTTCTCTCAATTGACATATTGGCTGTAACGGAGACTTGGCTCGACTCAAACTCAGCCAATTCAATATATATACCAGGCTTCACTTTTGAATATAAATGTAGAACCACTGGCAGGGGAGGAGGAGTAGGCTTCTTTATTAGGGATAATCTGAACTACCAACCGTTTAATTTGCCACCAGCCTGTTCTACCCATATTACGTATGAATCTTTATTTCTGCGATTTCCAAGAGCTAACGGATCCTATTTTCTTACTGGAGCTATCTATAGGCCACCTGGCTGTGATTTAGAGGCATTTAATAAAGAATGGGACCTTTTATTATCCGCATTTCATTTAAAAGATAAAGATATGTACATCCTGGGTGACTTTAATATTGACTTATTGAAGGTTCAAGAACACAAATTAACTAGCGATTTTCTTAATATAATGTCATCATACCATTTCCTACCTATCATTACTCAACCTACGAGAATAACTGAATCATCCACTTCACTCATCGACAATATATTTACAAATCGAATCTCCAAAACCATCGAACCCACTATAGTTGTTACAGATTTATCCGACCATCTCCCTATTATAACTTGGGTCGACATTGCCCCATCTTTTACTAGAACTGCTACTGACGACTTTACTCGAATAATGGATCCCACTTCTAAGGAATATTTTAAAGAGCTTCTGTCAAAAAGTGACTGGTCCGACATAATAGAATCTAGTGTCAATCAGGATCCATCCGCAGCATACGAGCTATTCAGTGTTAAATTTAAAACAGCCTACGACGCAGCGTTCCCTCTCAAACCCAAAAGACTTAATTCCTCCAAATCTTTCAAACAACCTTGGATGACGTCTGCTCTTTATAAGTCATGCAAAACTAAAACTAAATTATATGCAGCCTTTATAAAAAACCCGTCGGTGAAAAATAAAGCAAAGTTCGTATCGTATAGAAATAGGTTTAAAAGTTTATGTAAAAGAGCAGAAAGGAATTTCTATGCCATGGAATTCACTAAACACAAAAATGATCTTAAACAGACTTGGCAAACGATAAAGACAATATTAAGAGTAAAACCAACGGGTTCGTTAATTAAATGTCTAACATCTAATGATATCGAAATTACAAATAATGAACTTATTGCTGAAAAGTTCAATGCTTATTTTACTAGTATGACACAAGATCTAGTTGCCAAAATACCTCCCTCCACTAATCCACCAACCTCATACCTTGACCCTCCTAACTCTTCCTCTCTTGCAGTATATCCTACGACCGCGGAGGAAATACTTGTTTTAAGTCATTCACTTAAATCCACCAACAGCTCTGGCCCTGATGATATTAATCCCAGTGTTGTGAAACCTGTACTGTCCTTAATTGCCAAACCACTTTCTGCTATCATAAACTGCTCTTTGGAGACAGGAATTGTCCCTAACCCCTTAAAAGTAGCCAGAGTAACTCCAATATATAAACAGGGCAACAAAGAGGATGTAACCAACTACAGGCCTATTTCTATCCTACCTTATTTCTCGAAGTTATTTGAAAAGGTCATGTACACACGTCTATACGACTACATTGATAAAAAAGGTTTACTCTGCAAATTCCAGCATGGCTTTCAATCGGGTCATTCCACCGTGATGTCATTACTTAATATTCATGACAATATAACGACGGCAATTGATCGCAATGAATATTCCATAGGCATATTTATCGATATTGCAAAAGCATTCGACTCCGTAGACCATGGATTACTACTTCTTAAATTGGAAAATCTGGGTATCCGAGGTACGACACTAAAGTGGTTTCAGAGCTACCTTAGTAACAGATACCAACAGGTGAAATGCAATGGAGTTTTATCTTCTCTAAATCGTATAAGATATGGCGTTCCCCAGGGATCAATTTTAGGACCACTTCTTTTTTTATTATTCATCAATGATCTGCCAAATGCTTCATCCATCCTTCAATTTCTCTTATTTGCTGACGACACTAACATTTTTGCATCTCACAAATCTTATAATAAATTATTTCAAATTGTCAACCAGGAACTTGAGCATGTCAACGATTGGTTTAAAACTAACAAATT
This sequence comes from Bimastos eiseni, assembly GCA_959347315.1. Taxonomy (NCBI): domain Eukaryota; kingdom Metazoa; phylum Annelida; class Clitellata; order Crassiclitellata; family Lumbricidae; genus Bimastos; species Bimastos eiseni. The sequence goes on from OY365806.1 coordinate 40,835,247, forward strand.
ATCCTTAAATATTACCAAAACCAACTATATATTATTTAGCTCGCATCGAAAGCAATTGCCCCAGCTCAAGGAAGTTCTTGCTATTAATAATGTTCCTGTGCCAAGAGTAACATCAGCCAAATTCCTGGGAATACATATAGATGAACACCTTACATGGAAAGAACACATACAACATATATCCGTAAAAATTGCAAAAAATATAGGAGTTTTGTCACGAATTTCATACTTATTGCCAATCAATATACGTTTATCTTTATATTACACGATGATTAACCCGTATTTAACTTACTGCAACCTCATCTGGGCGTCAAACTATCCAACACGATTGAAGAAATTAAATATCCTCCAAAAAAGAGCCCTCCGTATAATCAACGACTCACATTACCTTATCTCTACTGACCCCATATACAAACAAACACGCATTCTAAAAGTTGAGCAGCTATTAATCTTTCAAACCAACGAATTCATGTACAAATATACCCACAACCAACTACCTTCAGTATTCGACAACTACTTCTCACCCCTATCTGAGGTCAATCCCTATAAGTTACGATCTTTCTCAAACTATAGACCTATCTTTTCGAGAACAAACACTAGAATGTTCTCGATTAAATACGCTGGCCCGAAAGCATGGAACGTCATTCCGGATGAATTGCGCTCTCTAAATAATCTTAATGTATTTAAAATAAAATTGCGGAATTATTTAATGGATCTATAATTGTCTCATTGCGCGTCTTTATCGTCTTCATCATGATTGTATAGAATAACTAACTAGTTAAGTTTCTAACGAATTGTCAATGTATTTCTTATACCTAACCAACTGCAACTATCATTCTAATGTAAGGGTGACCCTGATTACAGGATTTTCTGTCCTTTAAGGGTTTCTGTTAGTCCCTATTGACTCCCAGCTGATTGTCAACACTTTGTAATTTTGTTTGTTGTTTTGGAGACAATAAAAACACTTGGTTATGGTTATGGTTATGAACAGATGGATGGATGTATGAACTGTTGGATGGATGTATGAACGGATGAATGGATGTATGAACGGTTGGATGGATGTATGAACGGATGGATGGATGTATGAACGGATGGATGAATGATTATAAGGATATGCGGATGAATGAACCGATGAGTAGGCGGGTTGGATGTGAGGTTGAGGTGATTGGCAAGTAAGGAATAAAGAAATGAAGTCAGAGATGATGTAATGAATGAAAGAAGAGCGGCAGAGAGGAAGAAAAGATAGAAGCATGGGAGGACGGAAGTAAATAATGGTTCGAACAATTTAAAAATGGATGAATGCATATTTCAGAATAAGAATAGATAATATCCGGTTATAACGAACAGTTTAAAATAAGTGACTTTGGAAATGCATTTGAGAAATGGTCAGAAAATCAAAGAAAATAAGTACTGGTGTATTAAATTAAAATTAAAGCTCCAATACAGCTACGTAAGGCTGTTCTTTGATCGATATAGGCTAACTCACAGAAAATGATTTTTTCATTTGCGAAAGAATTCAGGTAGCCCATGTCTTATAATTGGCAAACAAGCGGTGAATCTGAATTGACCACACAGTAAGGAATAAAAAGCCGTGAAAGGAATAAAATAACTAATATTTTCTAAACAGTGTTATCTCTGTAATACTCTAGATATTTTATATCAGTTTTGATGAAATCTCGTTATCATAGGCTACTTGATAAACTGCTAAGAAAGAACAACTTAGATTAAACAATACCAAATATTACTGAGTGAATGACTAAAACATTTTGCGGACAGCACAGTGTCACTTTGATTATAAGTAATCCTATGCAAAAGGGGGGTTCTAAATGAACTCGATGATAAATCCTTTATCGTCCTAATCAATCTTTCTATCATGCCATACTATTCCATAGAAACCGTCCTAAGCCACCATTGGCAACTTCGTCACGGTCGACACGCCATCGTGACGTGCTTCGTCGTTATGCTGAACTGTTTGGACATCGAATTAGTAATTGTCACTGCAATCAGCGCGGAATCGGCGGAAGGAGGCTGAAGCGACAAGCAGAAGAGTTCCACTAGGAGAGGGGTATACAGGCAGACCAGAATCCATCAAGGATGCCAAGCATGTTGCCTCGATGTAAAGTTTGAGATGCAGAAACCATGCACGATTCGTCTACGTCGCCGTCCACACAAAGCACGACATATGCGAACGACAATTTGTTGACGGAAGCCATAGAATGCCCCGAGGACCTACACGTACACAATGGGAAGAAACACTGGAGGAGTAATTCCAGGGAAAAAAGAATCCGTTGTTTTGCTGGCAAGTATTTCCTGGCCTTAGTAACAGGAAAATGTCTGCTCTTTGTATCAGTCAATGTGTCCTGTATAGTTTACTCCTTCCCCAGTCTTTCGGTCGACGCAGGTCTTCTCTGCAAAAGCCATCGTATAGAAGAGTTCAGAAAAATTCCACTGCAGTGCTCTGTTCCCATCACGGGCTTTGAATTATGGGTTTGCTTTGGCCCTAACGACACAAGCAGCTGTGGCAAATCGTAAATATACATTTTATGTTGCAATTTATCTGAACTGCGGCAATTTGCAGATATTCTTCAGGGTAGAGTTCTTCACGCCTTATAGGGCCTATGACACCATCCTCTACCTCGATAGTTGAGAAGATGTGCAGCTTTGGGACTTGATATCCGGTAGACGAGCGTACTCTGGTCTCTATGTTGGCTCAATATTTATTTCCTCGACGTCATGTTAAATGTCATAATGAATTTCTCTAACATTCACATGCCAAACACACGTTTGATCTATTACGTTGGATCCGTCTGCGTCTAAAAATGGTTTGTATCTACATGCACAGATGCTTTGCACTTTCTTTGCAACTGAACTGAGAGATAAAACCAAACCTGCTAATGTCTGAGGTTTTTTGGCAAGGTTAGGCAGTAAAATTGCAAGTTATGATCATGTAAACCTTCTGATCGTGTCTTTACACTAACACCCAGTGGATCAAATCCTATCAAATAATTAACCTATTGTTACAATGTTTGTGATCAACCATGGTGCGGTATAAACGGATTATTTTCTACATTAGTCTTCTGGAGCGTGTTCTCGTATAGAACAATGAGTTCATTGAGTTCTCCGCTCTGCTGTCGCTCATCGAGTCCTGCTTTAAACACACATCTGTTCGGACTACGTGCACGATGCCTTGCACTGGCCACCAAATGCACCCATCTCACAGCGTACCAGCTGCAAAATAGCTGCAGCGCTTGTCTGGCGATGCTTTCTTGGCTCCATTCGGTCTATACGCGCAAGCTCTGTTGCCCTGTTTCAACCTTGTCTGGCCGTTGAGCTCTTCTTCCTCTCCCGAAGGCGAACTCCTAATCCCCATTCGGACACCGGAACCAGGAAGCATCGCGTCTTCTCAGTTGTCAAACCTTACATCTGAAACGCACTGCCTTAGAAATGTCACTTCTACCAAATAGTAATTCGCTTTTATTTCAAAAGCTGCTCAAATCTGATTTATATCGCAGTTGTTCGATTGGAATTACGTCGTATTGCAAATTGCCTCCGAATCTGCTTCCATAGGGGCGCTATATAAAGTTTCAAACTGAATGAAAGTGGGGACAGCTGCAATCAATTTGAACGGAACAAAATGATGACTGCATTAGTTTCACACTATGCACGGTGATTCTAGACAGAGGTAAGAGGTTAATGCCGAAGTGACAAAAAATAACTTCTGTGGAGGACATCTTTTTCGATACTTTCGATACTTTTTGGATGCTTTTCCACATGCAATTCACAATACGACGTAATTATCGAAAAAAGACTGAACTGCCAAATCATGGTTATCAACCGATAAACTCACCTATTTCTCTTATATCCCAACAGGGTATCTAGGACCTTACTTGACCGTTAGAATTTGAATCGGAACATTATCTGACCAGCTGGAACAGCCTCCTCTTTGGAAGGAGCTGTTGTCTGTCTCCCCTACTGCCTTCCGGAAGCGCTTGAAGACTTTCCTTTTTTCTGTTTAGCTTTGTGTTTAGTCGTGAGCGCCTCTGATTCGAGTGGCGCTATATAAGTGCTCCATTACATTTACTTTTTATTACATTACATTACACACCACCACTAAGCAGATCACGATTCCTCATTGATTACTTTCTACGTGGCAGACCGTCTAGAATCGAACCAGGATCAAATGTGGATCGATATCTGTTTGGCACTCTGATTTAGAACGTCTTCTCCTAAGCCTCTATACCGGACTTGTGGGCGCTGATTAGGAATGCGATTGGCAGCGTTGCCATCGTCGTCGTTCCGTGCACTTAGGCCCGATCAGAATACTAATCAAGAGAAGTAGTAAATATCCATAGTCTCCCATGAAAGGTAAGATTGAAGGGAACCGCTCACGCACATTACCAGTCAGAATTGGTCCAGTGTTCTTGAAGGAACATTTGCATGATTTTGGTCCATAGTCTTTTTAGGTCGAAAGTACGTCGTTGAAGTATTCCCAGAACGGCGTTATATCTCGGTCTTCGTGGATTACTGATAATGACTCATGTGTGCCTTAGAAGTAGACAGTGCTTGGACCTACGTGCATCTAAAGTAGTTGTAATGAAAGTAGTATTATTAGCAATAGGGGTAGTAGGTGGAGTAGAGATAATAGTAGAAATGGAAATGGAGGTGATATAGTGGTAGTTTTTGTTGTGGTAGTAGGGGTGGCAATAGTAGCAGTAGCAATATAATCGGAAGGGTAGCAGTAGACGGATTCACGGAGTAAAAGTAATAATGACAGGAGGAAGGGGGCAAGAAGGAGAGGGTAAGTGCAAGACCATCGTGCATCATCTGATAAAGCTGTAACGGCGCAGAAATGTTCTTTGGGGGAAACGATAGAGTGTGAAAGATATTGGTGCAAATGCATTTCAGATTAATTAATTAGACAATCATTGCGTTTTGTTATTATCCCAGCAGTTATTGCTGCTGCAGCGACTACTACTCTCATTACTACTACTATGAAAGGCCTGCAAACCGTTCAGAACGCTCTCGCCCGAACAGACACCAAAACCCCTAAACGCCTACACAAAACCTCTGTTCTGAATTCACTTCATCGGGGCTGAAGTTAAATCGTAATTCGTATTCTAAAAACTTCTAAAGCTAACTCAATAGCTTGAGAGAGATGACATTCGGTGATTGGCGGTGATGGAAGAACTGAAAAAGTGTGAAATTCAATTTGGAGTCATATCGCTCTACATTGTGGGTCTATAGGATATGGCTGTACAATACAACACAACTGTAATTCGATACTGCCCTCCTCACAAAAAGTTTAGAAGCGCACATTAAAGCCGGGCAACCATTAAAAGTCATAGGCAGACTGGAGGAGGTAGGTTTTTAAGTTTGAGCGAAAGACAACAGACTCACTGAGAGAGTTGCGAACATGATGAGGTAGAGAGTTCAAGATAGAGGGACTTGGCTCAGTTGGAGAACTTGAGATTGAAGCAGTGAGTGAATTAGTGGCTAGGGATCGAGAGAGAGAGACAGAGACAGAGACAGAGAGAGAGTGAAACAGGATAATGATCGGTTAGAGTGGGTTGGTTGGATGGGGAAGAGTTCGCGAAGCGAAGATATAATGTGGGCTGCAAGTATTGTATGGAGTTGTAGGTTGGCTGGCGATAGCACGTTGAGGTTGATTCGTTCTAGGAATTTTAGCCATTTGAGTTTTGAGTCATTTGAGAGTAGCAGTGATGGGATGATGTTTGGGGGTTATGGTGACGGCCCTATAAACTGAGTTTTGGAAAAGTTGTAGACGCTTGAGTAAGAAGGTATTTGTAGATTCACAAATGCACCCCAGTCCAATTTTCTGATAGACAGAGTGATGCTACAGTCGAGGATTTACATTACATTACATCTTGCATAATGTTATATTGTATTGTTTTGTGTTGTGTTGTATAGAGGCATTAGTAAAGCTGCTGTTTTATTCATGGTTGCCGAGAAGAGTGAAATCCAGTTCCCGTAGACAATGGAGGAAGCAATGGTATAGAGGCAGTTTTGAAATCAAGAATGGACTGCATGCGGAAGAGAGCTCACGAATGTGCGTGTAGCAAAAGCGTTAGAAGCTGCAGATGTGGTTTTAGTAAGAAAGATGAGGATCAAAGGTGACGCCTAGATTGGAACAATGTATAAACTAAAGTGAACGCGTGCTAGAACAAATGACCGATGCAATGTTGAAGCTATAGTAACTGTAATTGAGACATTGGAGTAAATTGCAGAAGCAGGTGATCAGCTGCTCGCAGTTGTACTCTATGTACAGCGTAATAGAGCGATGAGGAAGAGAACTGATTTTTGGTGGTTCTGCCCAGTGAACGAACAAGAGAAGGGACAGCATCGTGAATTGAAAGACAAATGGACAAGAGTATTTGCACGTCAGTCATTGATGTAAGTACACGCGTTACAACGATGCTCTTACACATGTATATGCGGCGAATCTTCCGTGCGCTAACAGTCAATGCGGTTGCATTAGAAAATTCTCGCTTCTTGCTACCGACTGATGGTACAGAATGTGTGAAGGTTATTGATGCTCATAGTTCGGACCGTCCTGCGTTCATGGTAGGATGGACTGTGCTCCATTCTGTCTCAATGAGCTGTGTGTCTAAGTCTCACCTATTCCTGGCCGTATATTTTTTGCTCTGCTGTGAATATATTGTCTAGTAACCCCACAACACGATCCTTGGTTTCTCTATACCTTACCTCTGAAAGCGCTCGATAGCCAATCGGTCCCATTTTTCTATAGTTTAGTCGAACGGTCTCTGCTGATTCTAGGCGAAGAGGCGCTATGTAAAACTGGCATTGCAATCATATTGTGATGACATCGAATGACCCCTTAAAAATAAAGGTCAATCGGTATTGATCAGTAGAATGATGGCATCGAAAATCAGACTGCAGCGTGTTTATGATCGGTCCTGTATTGCTATGGATATATGAGTTGAAATTGTTTTCTGGTAGACGGTCACTTCTGTCGCAAATCATGTGGCGAATGGCAAATGCCTGGTGTCCTGTTCTTATATTCACTTTAGAAATTCGTTGTCAGTCGATAGATTGCCCACTTGCTTCTTACACGTGATATTTTACTGCATTAAGTTACATTACATTGCCTAGAACAATACTTCACTACAGTCTCTAAACCTGCTAACATAGCAAATGCCTAACTAGTTTTTCTCCATTCGAGGAAGGGCAGTATCAATTCTAATTAAGTAATTGAAATTAAATAATTTTTAGTAATGCAATTACTTATTTTTAACAATTTAGTGCTGCCCTGCCTTCTTCTGCACCGCTAGAGAAACTCTTGAGACTCTTCAGGTTTGCAGACACGATTGTAAGGCCTAACAGACGTCGGCTTTCAGATAAACTGGCTGAAATAATTATCGCATCACCTTGCAAAAGGCTAAAAACTACATGTATTATGCACTATGTACAATGAAGAAAGGAAGAATAATTCGTTGGTTGTACTCATAATTATTTCGTTGTTCCACCGCTGGCATTGATCACAGGGTGATTATTTCCATCATTGTAAATTTTTTGAACAGCTGCTGCTTCCTAAGGAAAATTAAGTTAGCGGTTTTTGACAATATAAATGCAAAGTAAAGGGAAAATAGAAAGCATGTTGCTTGCAGAATCTCGCCTGCATTTATTGACCCTGAGAGTGTTTGTAACTTGTAATTTGGTGTAAATGAAATTACGTATTCTGTAATAAGTTATTTCCAGAAAAACTCTAAAGTAATTGGCAATGTGCAATTAAATAACATATTCGCCAGTAATTGGTAATTTGTAATTTAATCACATATCAGCCTGTAATTTGCCCATCCATTTTTCTTCATAACTTCTACCTTCCTTCTGCCCGTCTTCATGCACCAATTAAAACTATGAGCACACAACCATGTTATATTCTCAAACCCAAAGACAGTTTTACCACAAGAGTTTACTGGGCGCAGTGTGCACACAATTTATTTTCTCGAAACACCAGATGTCAAAGATGAACTGTAGACCAATAATTAGCTGGGCGGAATATCAAATTGCAAATAAATTGAAAACTAATTCAAATTATGTACAATACGATGCATGCGTCGTATTGTACATAATTTGAATTAGTTTTCAATATCCGTTTTCGTTTTCGCTTTTCAAAGCCACAGCAAATGGTGAGACTTTCATAAAGATATCTTATACTATTCCACAGATATGCACTTTTGAGCGAGACATGGTGAAAAGTGTCACATTCAAGAAAATTGACCATGAATATTATTGAAGAAAATTGACCACGAATAATATTGAAGAAAATTGACCATGAATAGTATTGAAGAAAATTGACCATGAATAGTATTGAAGAGAATTGATCATGAATAGTTGCGACACTATAATATGCAACTGATTAAAATTCTTTCAAGTGTCACAGATGAAACTCTGCAGATCTATCATAATGCATTATTGAATGTTATTAGTCAATAACACTTTTACAATTTTACAATTGTTCGTTTTAATTCAAGCTGCCTTGAAAATAAGAAATATTATCTAGTAGTGGCATACCCACTTATGATGTCTTTTACCTAACATTTGATTATTTGATTTTTTGCAATAAAAGAGTAAAAGGAATAAAATCTGATGCCATAATTTTGAAGTTCAACATCATTAAGGTCCAAAATAACAATAATAAATTGTTAATAAATAGTAATTTTCCACAACAAAATTGAAATAACTCCATAATTAGCAACCCCACAAACGGTACTTATTCGGCCAGCAGGTCACATAAGTTCTATACGGTAGCATTCTATATGACTATTGAACCAGTTCACATATTTTCAATTCTCAATTTTCCTTTATTTCGTAAGTGTCAATAATCTAAAGTGAGAAAACGATTGGCTATAATTATGTGTTTTGAAGTCAAACTTATTTCGATTTGCAAAATCAGTTTTTTTGTAAAAATAGCCTTAAATAACTTAAGACTTTCGGGTTGGAAAAGACTCGGACTATAGATGTTTTATCCATCATCCAGGCAGGGCATAAGGTGGGAGCCGGATGAGGAAGGTAATTGCAAAGAGGGATGATAGGCAAGAGTATGGAAGTGGAGAGGACGAGAGACAGAGCAGAGGTCGGCAATGGAAGGGTGGGCTCTGCCTCTTCTGTATTTTGCCTCTTGCTACGGGCCTTTAGACTAATATCAACTTGTCTCCAAGATAATTATAATTATACAACGTACCAGTTATTGATAATTATAGCTACTTTTATTGTTCACTGTCATTCATGTTAGCATTTCTGCGTTTTGTCTGGTTGTTTTCTTTCTAAATAAACGATTCTCTCATAAGCACCATCAGTGCTCTAGGCACCGCGAGAAGAGCCTTTTTAGAAATGCAAAGTAAGACGCTGGACTGGCATATATAGAATTGAAGCAAAGCAGAAGGAGATTTGACAAAGAATGACAGATGATATTAATTATTGAACGTCAGCTGTAACAAACTGCCCAAACATCTGGAGAAGAAGGTTGCCGCTTTTTGAATCGCGCGCACACAAACACACACAAACACAAACACAAACACACACACACACAAACACACACACAAACACACACACAAACACACACACACACAAACACACACACACAAACACACACACAAACACACACGCAAACACACACACAAACACACACACAAACACACACACACAAACACACAAACACACACACACAAACACACAAACACACACACACAAACACACACACAAAAACACACAAACACACACAAAAACACACACACACACAAACACACAAAAACACACACAAACACACACACACAAACACACACACCAGTCGCCTTTTAATAATGCTAAGAAGTTAGTGTTCTGTTCAATCCCTCGTCGGCTTTAAGAAAACACAGAAGTACAAGGAAGCATCGAAACACACATTTTGAAGTTCACAAGTAGAACAGTTTGTAATCTATTCCGTTTTAGTTTCATCTCCTGGTTCTGTAGCGCTATCATCGGTAAATACAAGAAATCAATCGCTGGTTGCTTCATTGAAACCGTAGTTCAGTAACATAGCCCGTTTGATGAGCGTTGGGTATCCACGAAGTAGTCTGGCTATAACTAAAATCGAATGCAATAAAAAGAAGAGGAAAGAAGCAAACCTATAGATAGCAATTAATGGTAGAAGATTTAATTAAAGGTCTTTTTTTATCAGTCTTTCAAATGCTGATTTTCTGCTAGGACCCGTAGTTTAACATTTTTATTATTATTATTTCAAATGTATATATATGTTTATTTATATATATATAAATATATATGTTCCTTTCTATTTCGAAATGATGACTGTTTCGGAGCACATGATAGAATAGTTATGACGATTTCCGAATGATAATGATACATTTGTGCAATAACTGCGTATTAATAATAACTAGGAATTTGCGTTCATGTATATTGCATATCTGCACATAATTATTATATTCTTTTAACGTAGGCCAATAAAAAAATATGAAACAATGTAAATACAGCTTTGTGCAAAGGTTGTCTTATGAGGATTTCAGGTTGTCTTATTGACGGCGCCGTCGGCTGTTTAGGGCAAAGATTACGTTTCCTTGACACATCATCTTAAGACTGTGTGTAAATTCAAGATGGCGCCGATCAATACATAAAGCGGTTCTTCTTTCTGTTTGTCCTTTCAGCATCCCTCACTCCTTCCATCCATAACGACCTACCTCTCTTCTTCCAGCGACATCTGGTCTTAATCAATAAAATGCAAATCTACATAGACAAGTGCGTATAATTATGTGGGAGTTTCCTTAGTTATTTCTGCTCCATGTTTTTTAATACCATCAATAAATGAAACTTAAAATAGGCCCTCGAAGATATCTACTCAGAGGCGGTCATCACTTAACATTTATCCAACAATCGCAGCAACTCATCTAATCAAACCTGATCTTAAAACTGCTGTAGCGCCTTTATATTAAGACACTAGGAATCCATCGATTACTGTGTAAAATCGATCACAGCCAGTCGCAACACGGTATCAGTCTGACCGTAATCCATCAGGGCAACCCATACACAGTTTGAATGAGTTTAGTTTAAAGTACGGTAACTAACTATACGCCTTAAAATTCGAGGAATGGTTTTAATAGAGACGATTATGTTAATATCCTTTTAACAAGGGTGATCGAGGTTTCTTTTAGGGTTGTCAAGAACTTGAGATGCGAGCGAACGACGCAGATATCTTTCTCGTCAGAGGAAAGCAGTGATCGTCCGTTAAAGATCGCCCTGCCATGATTACGCGCTCAGTTGAATCTAGGTCATTGCGTGTGGCTATACGTCAGCTTAATATAGAACTTTATATATTATGTATATAAACTCGAAGTGATCCGCTCTTCAGTTGAAAATTCTTGGCCTAGAGGATTTTGCTTCCGATGATTTCGATTGTCTGGGATTACCAGTGCTCGCGTACGATTCTCCTAAATTGAGCCAATGATAACTTTCATGAGATCTGTTCGCATTGGATTTTCGAGCGATTACTTTTTTATTAACGTGGAGTTAACCTGTGAAAAAGATCAAAAGTCTAACAAGCAGCACCGCTCATATCCTGTATTATTGTTTTAGCACCGTCCTTTGTTAAAATTTTGAAGGAATGGACTAAGTAATTTTAGCTTTAAGTGATCGGATATTATTTATGATTGTTAACTGCTTAACATTATTTTAGCATTCTGTCTCTGATGGTTTCAGAACTATCACTCAAGACAGTTTAGTTAAGATTTTGAATTCTGTATAAGCTATTAAATTATTTTAAAGCTGCTGGAAAATGTTTCATCATTCTACTCATTCTCGATATTTATTTACTTATTTATTACCGAAATTTGATACCGCCCTTCTTCTGACATTTTTTGCTCAGAAGTGCACAAACACGCCTCGACGGCGCAATTGCAGTAGTACTGCAGAGAAATTGTGCGCGAAGGACTCGCTCAAGGTCCCTACAGTGACACCCCGGCCGAGGGTCGAACCCGTGCGCTCAGCGCACACTGAACGTTACGGGCTGACCGCTCTAACGCAGGGGTCTCCAAAGAACGGCCCGCGGGCCAGATCCGACCCGCTGAGGTCTCTAATCTGGCCCGCGGAATTCTTCTTGAAAAAACAAAATTTATGGGAAAAATTACATTAATCGGGACTAACAAAAAACCATGTTAACTGTTATTTAAATTCTGCATCAGACCTCAGGAATAAAGCGGTTTTTTTGGTAAATGTAAGCTTTCGGTAGTTATGACCCGCCTAGCTTTAACAAGTCAGCAAAGTGCCCCCCGCTGGAAAACTTTGAAGAACCATGTTCTAACCGAGCGGCCACTGTGTCACTATATATATGTTATATATATAAATATATAAATAAAAAGCTTCAAGAATTAGAAGAAGGGAATGTTTCCCCAATTTACCGCGCAGCCTCCGCCTTAGACATAATAATGAGTAAGTTAGAAAACTAATCGTCTGGCACAATTCTGAAAATGACCGACATGGCGTTACAAAGATGTAGACCTACGGCTCTTTTTAAAGCCCAAACGATGGCATTGCCTTCCTTCTCAACAAGGGTTGCCCATCTACTCTGAGCATCAGTCAACTGCTGACTAACATGTATAAATGACACGCGGCATTCTACTAAATAATATTATATGTCCTACCTAAAATCTATATCAGTACAATTACAAGGTATACAGCCAACATTAAGGCATACGAATAAACTGTAGAGAATGAAGCTTTTTAAGTTAATCAAATGGAACCTTTTGTATTCATCAGTCAAAACAATCTGATTCGCTTGTTGAATCAAATAAAGGTTTCGCAATCTGTCAATACCTTGCATGAGCTGCAGATAATTACCAAAGAATCAGTAAAATTGCTAAACTTCCCTACCTCGTTCATTGGGTTCTAAAATTGATCAAACTCGCATGATGTCTCTGGATGTAGTAGAATGACGTTTCAAATCGGTAACCGAACAATTCGTAGCCGGACATTTCGTCACGGACAATTCGTCGCCGGATAATTCGACGGAGAAAAATGGACAATTTCGGCGCCGACAATTGTTCGCGGTAAATATCAATGTTTCTATAGTGTCAATGCGGGGTAGTTAGCTCTCGTCGATTTAATGGAATAAGCAATTTACCCATTGTAACGGTTTACTAACAGTCAAACAATTTCGGAGAGGATTTTAAAGAAAAACACGACAACCTAGTCTTATATTTTAGTTTTAATATATTTGTTTATTTGCATGTCTGTTTAATGAAGCATTTACCATTATTTTCATATTATTACTGACCGCACCGAAATATACGCGACGAATTGTCGCGACGAATTGTCCGCGACGAATTGTCCGAGACGAATTGTCCGAGACGAATTGTCCGAGACGAATTGTCCTGCGTCGAATTGCCCTAGAACCTTCAAATCTCTGACAACTTACTACCCATGAGGTTAATGTTCAGAAATCTCCTTGTCAAATTGGTCGTAAAATTCGTACTGTGGTCAGTAGCCTAATTAACAAGCAAGGTACATCGACGTTCATGAACAACAATCTCAATAGCGATTTCAACAGAACGACTGTAGAACATAATTATGGAGCATGAATCAACAATACCCAAACACATATCCGCTAAACTAAGAAGCTATGAAAACGTTCATACTTTCATTTACGTGTGTGAGTCAGTGAGTTAGTGATCAATGCTTTCCTCTAAGTTGTTACTGTCAATCTAGTGCAAGAGGCGTCGTTGTGCGTCTCTCTCTCTCTCTCTCTCTCTCTCTCTCTCTCTCTCTCTCTCTCTCACTCTCTGTCTCTATCTCTTCGACCATTCACTCGGTTGCTTGCAGTAAATTCTGTCTGAGTCTTCTCTAGCGAGTCTCCGTCACCCTATTCGTCCTTCTTCCCTTCTTAGTCCCACCATCTCCCTCTCCTGCTGTCGACCAATAACGATATGCCCTACTACGCACGGTATCATGGATCAGACAGCAGATTGCTTACTGGCCTGGAATTAAGCTTTAGTGCTTCCTTCTTAACATCGGTCCCAATACCCTACATAGCACTCGCGTACATGTGTATACATGTATGTGCATGCTGTATGTATTTGGTGCATGTATATAGGGCAGATAAAGCCTCTACTCCAGCATACGCTCAACCAATTGAACTGCAGAGGAAGCCGGACCATGAAGAAAGGGCTCGAGTATCATCAGCAAACTGGTGTGAGACCATTGACAAAAAAATAGGGTAACTGGACACTTCGTCGCCGGACAATTCGACCTAGAAAAATGGACAACTCGGCGCGGACAAGTCGTCGCGATAAATTTCAATGTATCTATAGCGTCTAGAGATTGCAATTCCGGAATTTTCGAATTCCGGATTTCCAAAAATTTCGGTCTTTTATAAATACCGAAATTCCGGAATTTTTCAAGCATGAAATCCGGAATTTCGGAAGTGAAATTATGAGTTTAAATAGCAGCTATTATCATTATTATTATCATAATTCATGAAACACAAGATGCAGAACTTTTTTTATTTACATAATAATATATGAATATGATATAGCCTAGTAGGTCCTATATTTCATGTGAGTCATGATAATTAATTACGCTATTGGATTTATGAACTGTGTGCAAAAAGACACTCGTACTTCTCTGTATTTCTCGGCTACTGTTATTCCGGGAGCGTTGGATTGGCCTAAAACCCTCAGAATGACTACAAAGTTTGTACAGAGTTTAACTCTCTAAAAAGATATAAGCGCCACGACAAAAAGGCTATACTGATGAGGAGTCTGTTGGCATTATTTTTTGATTGAACACCTAGCTATAGCAAGTAGACTGTGTTGAAGCTGATCATGCGTTTTCTGCTGCTGGCAATATCTGCTCCAGGTTGCTTTTATCCAAATTCAGTTCCGCATTTCGGCTATTCTGTATTTATCACAACCAGCAATTCTGCATTTCTGCAATTATGTATTTATGCTGTGTGTGCGCGTGCGTGCATGCATGCAATATCTATGTATGTGCGTATGTATGTTTGTATGCATGTATGTGTACACGTATGTATATATCTATGTATGTACGTATGTATCTGTGTATGTATGTTTGTATGTGTGACTTTGTGTATGTATATATGTATGTACTTTTGCTTGTATGCATGTATATATGCTTGTATGTATTTATGTATGCTTGTTTGTATGTACATATGTATGCATGTGTGTGTAGGTGTGTGTAGGTGTGATTTTGTGTATGTTGTATGCGCATATGTGTGGTGTTTGTGCGTGCTTGTATGCTTGTAGGCAAGCATGCACCTATGCATGTATGCACGTATGTATGTATGTATGTGTGTATGTGTATATTGTATATGTATGTGTGTGGTGTGTGCGCGTACGTGCGCTATGTATGTATGTATGTATGTAATATGTATATATGTGTGTATATGTATATAAACCATGTATTCATGCATGCGTATATAACTTATGTGTGTATGTATGTATATATATATATACAATTTATGTGTGTATGCCGAACGTCCGTATGTCTGCATATGTGTACATATGCGTGACGCAATAAAAGAGCGCCCGACAAAGAGCACCGACAATGGGGCGCAGACAAAAAAGCGCCCGACACTAGGGCGTTGAGCATGATTTTATCTAACGCGTTTGGTCGGTGCTCTTGTGGTTCCACGGCAATTCTTTTACAGACATTTCGTCAAAGCAGAAGCAGAACTGACGGAAAGAATTCTGTTAAAATAGAACCTTGATCGATGAAAAGTTTATTGGTTAACTAGAAGCTGGAAAGATTAAAATTAATTATGTAAGATTTGAAATGGATTGACGAAATAATGCCTTTTAAGAGAACAGGAATTCATCAATCTAGCTTCAAGTGAGACCAAATTCTATTCGCCAATTCAGCTTCTAGTTCAGGGCTATTCAATTAGCGGCCCGCGGGCCAAATCTGGCCCGCGAAGGCCTAACAACTGGCCCGCGGACCTATGCCAAAATTTTAAAATTTTAAGGATTTAAAAAAAAAATCTATGTTTTTGAATTATTATTATTTTAATTATAATTATTTGAATTATATTATATATTTTGCAAATGTATCATTTTAAAAAATTTACTGGAGGGTGCTCAGCAGCCCCCCTCCCCAAACCCCTCCCCAAACCCTCAGCAGCCCCCCTCCCCAAACCCTCAGCAGCCCCCCTCCCCAAACCCTCAGCAGCCCCCCTCCCCAAACCCCTCCTTGAGCCTCTGGCCCGCCACCATCTCCAGATTTCTCTAGTTTGGCCCTTGACTAAATCTAATTGAATAGCCCTGTTCTAGTTTAACATACAGCTTTCCGTCAATTTACCATCTAGTTAAAGTCTTGTCTTGAACCTCGCTTCCCTTTAGGCAGAAACATATAATCGATCCCGTTTACACTGAAACCGCATTCTTTTCATCAGTCCAGCTTCTAGTTATACAAAATTGCTTTCAACAATCCAGCTTCTTATTTAAATAGAAATCTTTCCATCATTCCCGCTTCTATTCAGGTTTAAGCCTTTTTAGCATTCTTATTTCTATTTAAACGACATTCCGTGCACCAATCCATCTTCTGGTTAGACCGAATTCTTTTCATCTATCCAGCTAAAAAGCAAATAAAACCGCGTTAGATACTTGTTCGGCGCCCTTATGGCGGGCGCTCATTTGTCGGGCGCTCATTTGTCGGGCGCTCATTTGTCGGGCGCTCATTTGTCGGCGCTTCTTTGTCGGCGCTCTTTTGTCGGGGTGCCGTACATATGATAGTACACGTACGTCTATAAACATGTATATATATCTATGAATGAATGTGCACACATAATATATATTATTATATGTATGGTATATCCTATGTATTTTTTTATTTGTTGTTGAGTAGGGACAATCTAAGCTTATAATTTTTCCCCACGTGTCCAGTCTCATACTCAATCTTCTCCCACTCTGTCTCTACCACTCTGTCTCTACCACTCTGTCTCTACCACTCTGTCTCTCCCACTCTGTCTCTACCACTCTGTCTCTACCACTCTGTCTCTCCCACTCTGTCTCTACCACTCTGTCTCTACCACTCTGTCTCTCCCACTCTGTCTCTCCCACTCTGTCTCTACCACTCTGTCTCTACCACTCTGTCTCTCCCACTCTGTCTCTCCCACTCTGTCTCTACCACTCTGTCTCTACCACTCTGTCTCTCCCACTCTGTCTCTCCCACTCTGTCTCTCCCACTCTGTCTCTCCCACTCTGTCTCTCACTCTGTCTCTCTGTATGTTTCTCTGTCTGTCTGTCTGTCTGTCTGTCTCAGTCTGTCTCTCCTTCTGCACATCCGTCTCTCTGTCTCTCCTCCGTCTGTCTGCCTGTCCTAACGCATCCAACAAACTCTTCGTACGTCCGCTCCACCGTCACTCTCTGTCTGTCCTTGTATCTCTGTCTGTCTTTGTCTCTCTGTCTGTCTTTGTCTGTCTGTCTGTCTGTGTCTCTCTGTCTGTCTGTGTCTCTCTGTCTGTCTGTGTCTCTCTGTCTGTCTACGACTCTCTATCTGTCTCCGTCTATCTGTATTCGTCTATCTGTCTCTCTCTCTGTCTGTCTCTGTCTCTCTGTCTCTCTGTCACTGTCTCTCTCTCTGAGTCTCTCTCTCTGTCTCTGTCTCTCTCTCTGTCTCTCCCTCTGTCTCTCTCTGTCTCTCTCTCTGTCTCTCTTTGTCTCTCTGTCTCTGTCTTTCTGTCTTTCTCTCTGTCTCTCTCTCTCTGTCTCTCTCTATCTGTTACTCTGTGTCTGTCTTTGCCTCACTTAGGGGCATGTGCAACTGTGCATTGATCCGGGACACCGTCAGTCGCTTCCTTCAGTCACGTCTTTGCATTTCTTTACGTAGCGCCTTCCTTTGATATCTCAGAGGGCTTCGTCAATGGCATTGGATATCGCTTCCGTCTTCCTCACACTCTTACATGAAACTTCTTCTCTGAACCTTTCATGTATTCCCTCAAATCCTTCAGACTAATGATTTATTAGGGGGCACGCAGAGTTTTCTGCGGGGACAAGAAGCATAGGACGAGTCTTTCGACGGCGAAAACGATATACATTTAAACACAAAAAACCTCATGGTTTAATGGTATAAATGCGGTCTGCCACCGTTTCGTCCGATGTTCGATTTACCCGCCCCGTCAATTGAAGCCATCAAGCGAATGGAGGGTCGTCCGGTTAGTAGAAGTTGCAGTTCTTATAACCTTAATCGACCTAGTTCCGACTGACCTGACCTTGCACCTGCTGGCCTTACCATATCTTAAGCTTGGATAGCATACAGCGTCTACCTAACGAGATCATTTCGACTATCAAGTCCTGAGAATGAAAGTATAATTCAGACAAGAAGTTGAGGTTTTTAAAGGCAGTCACGCTCCAGATTTCTCCTTCACTCACGCAATCATTCACTTCTTCGTTTCATCTGATCCCACTCTTCTCCATTCCCTCCCCACTCATGTCACGACTAACGTAGCCCCACCCCAGCACCCACTCTCTTCCTTCCAAAGTACGGTATCGCCCTCCTCTCTAACTGTCTGAATCCATTCCTTCCTTCCTCCCTTTCCATTTCCTTCCTTCTCTCTATCATTCAGCCACACGGTCATTGATGCATCCATTCATGCATCCAGCTAGCAATAAACCATTCCATTAAAACACCTCTCCATCTATCCGTCCGTCCATCCATCCATCCGTCCACTCGTGTACCTTTCAACTATGTCCCAGCGGTCGTCGTTCTTTCCATCGTCCATCATCTCCCTTGGGTCTGACCGTTTCGTCGACGCCTCTCTGCTCCCCTGTGACGGCCGCTGGTGCCTCACACTTTGCTGATGGCGGTGCTGGCGAGTCGCGCTTGCCCACTGCCACCACACCGCCGGCGTAATAGTTTACAATCGTCAGGCGATCGTAATGTTTATCCGAGGTGATCTTAAAAGCCCAGACGCAGCCCGTAAATCAAAGGTTCTGTTGCGCATGTGCTCCGACGTCGACGGACCCAGTGTCAGGGGATACTACCCCAGTACCCTCCCTCTTCACTTTATGTGACCGTTTTGAGAATTGGGAAGCAAACCACACTCGTTGTCAGCATTCAACGTGGCCGAGCCACAATGCGGCATGAACTGCCATTGAACGATATTTCATAAGGCTATGAAAGTCGTTGTAAATTCATCTTATATATGTATACTAATTTTATATACAATAAAGTTTTTTACGTGGATACATAATTGTGGAGTGTTCGTCATTACAGATACGTCTGCACGACAAGCCAAAGAATTTGTCACAACACAAGATAAAACTGTTCAAGCGACATTGATGTCTGCTTTCAGCAGGCATTTCTGAAGTGGTCCACAAAGTCGATATATGTCGGCGCTTGAAGTGACCAGTGCGCATGCTCAGCATAAGAACCCAAAAATCCACGAAGCAGATGTTTCTGTACAGCGTCTCATAGCTCCAGCTTGGCTATAATTATAATTACGAAAAAATTTATAGCGCCGTTATAAGCAAGCTACTTCTAAGGTGCTTGACATGACAGTTCAAAATGAGAGTTCCACAAATGCGACTGACCGTTGCCACAGATGGCGCGTAAGGTTCAGATCCGGGACCAGAGTGTTAGTGCAGCGGTCGGTCGAGACATAGACATGGCTCCGATACGAAATCACTGATCTACGGGTGATGAAAATGGTTGTTCTAAGTTCCGTGTTAGTTAAAGATCCATGAGGTAGAGTAATCACTAGATGAGGACTGACACAGCAGGCACTCAATGTCTGGCCAGATTGAATGTCTCGAACGCTCAATAGCGAGTTTCAAGGCTATTATGAGCACATAAACAGGCTGTGGCGCAATATAAGTTGGTTTTGTTTACATTGCATTGCATCAAGTAAATGTTCTTGTGTAGAAATTTGCTCATTCGCAGCTTGATTATTAATTGAATGATTAATTAGATGAACGAGTGACTGAACGAGCGAACGAATAATCATCTTTGCCTCTGTTTATAGCGAGACATGCCAACTGGCTTTTTGAGATTTTCTGAGATTGTGCTGTTATTGTTAGGTCGTCACCTCAATCACTGGAACAAATTGGCAGAAATATTTCTCTTTCAATGCCGTTCGATAGATAACAGCTCTCTTGCATGTGAGGAACTGGGCGACATGGGTATCGGACATAAGCGATTGTCGAAATCTTTGCTAGAACATGCCTGCGCGCAAATGAGGTCTCAATTTTCATGATCCGACCCATTCAAAATGAACCTGGCCCGATTTATGAAACCCAATATCCGACTCGACCATTGAAATGTATGACCCGATCCAATCCGACCCGACCCGACTTTTTGCTAATTGTGCTAATATTATCTTGCATCAAATTCTACTGTCGTAAAAACGTTACACAGTCAGACCGTTATGTACACAGTGGTTCAATTAAATGTAAGCCAAACTGTTTATTTCATATGTATATATATCTCTAGACAAGTAGCCAGACAAATTTATTTTAGATTTTATAACAAAGTGCTTCCAACATGAAAACAGTCCTTAATATTTTTGTGAAGAAACGCTCAGCAGTATGATCTGAATATTTAATCAAAGAAGATTTTCAAAATGTTCTCGTTCTGCTTGCACGCAAGCCTGAAGGCGCTGGCGCCATTGGGAAACAGCATCGTCGATTATCTTTTGATTCAGACCATCACACACTTCCAACAAGTGTTGCTTCAGATCGTTTACATCATGGATTGCTGTCTGGTAAACTCGCTCTTGCATTACACTCCACACTTTGTAGTCGACAGGACTTAAATATGGAATGTTTTTAGGCTATGATATGGGAGAAATTAAATCTGGTATCTCTCCTGTAAGCATTTCGATGGTTTTCCTGACTCTGTGAATTTAATATCCTTATGGATTATTCGAATTTCGAACAACACTGGACCGATGAATTCCAGTTTCTCTGGATTATTTGACGTGTTGTTGTATGAGTATTTGGAACGTCCTCTTGACTCATAATACGATCTCCCACAAGGACAACGTTTTCTTCAGTGCCCCATGACCTTCATCTGCCACTACCAATGACGCGGTCGACTGATCCTGTTACCCTTATTTTTCCAAGCAATTTATCTAATCCGCTTCTAGTCCAATGTTTTTCTGGAAACTCTTGCAGAAATTGACGGCTGCTGTAATTCTTGGAATCCCTCAAACCTTTAATCATGTGTAAATTTACTTTACTAAAAGGCATTTTGCGGAAATTGCTACGTTTTATATATGCTTTCTAACGTAATAGCGACTGCCGTTTTGAGCAGGTATTGAAACAACCGGAAGTCAGTAAAATCAAAAATTAATTATGTGATTATTTCTATTTTTAAACTATTATTAATAAAATATAGTTACAGTTTTAATATTTGTCTATAAAATTAAAGTTCGGTAGTCAAAGTTTGGCTTACTTTTCATTGAACCACCGTGTAGGATGACGCTATTGATATTTTACGCTCACAATTATTAGACGTATCAGTGAAGATACCCCTTTGTTTGCTCAATTTATTTCAACTTGAATATACCTAATCCATAGATTCATGCAGAGGAATTCCGGATGCGACTCTGTAAGGAAGAGTCCGGCCCACAGGGTTTGAGATCCTACCTAATTCGACGCACCAGGATCAGAAACCGACCCACCGACTATTCAGATATTCGTGACACGATCCGACCGACATCGCTGATCTGTATATGTGCTGTGCAATTGCAGGCATCCTCATTACATAAAATACTTACTTGCTGCTTACTTTATATATATATATATATGTATGACAATTATTTATAGTTTGTAGTGTATTTATAGTAGTGTATTTATAGTTTGTGTGTAGTGTATTTATAGTTTGTGCGTAGTAAACTTTATCACAGAAACGAAGCCAAGTTGAAAAGTGGGAAAATTTGAAAACCGGAAATTGAAAGTTGGTTGTTTGCTTAGCTGTTGATGCTACACGGAGGACAAGAATAGACTGGTTGATGTGCACACGAGAGCATAAAATACCCAATCCATTGTAAATTGAAATTGGTGATCATTAAGTTCGTCATAATATCAAGGATTTCAAAGGTAGGCCTACGTTCTTTCCAAGTCACAAGCGCTCATCTATAAATCAACTTTATAATTATGATGTGACGTCAAATCTAGGTCATAAATTTTTTTAATGTGAATCTAATGACATTCGCCGTTTACACAGCGGTAGCGGAGGATGACGTACGTTTGTGTGTAAAAGAGGCCTATTTTTAGAGAATGAGAAACACTGTTTTTTCAAACTGTATACCACGAAGTGTAAGTTGCATGGTTCTGCTGTAATTTTTAAGTAGTCGCGTATAGTTCATGACCCATATGCAATAATTTATGTTGTGCTGGATGTTGGACCAAACAGCTGTTGGAACCAGACTCGTGAGTGGAATCGTTTGGTAACACTGATTACGCATTATCTATATATGCATTATTATTTACGAATTTGTATTGTTAGGCCTAAATATAGGTGGCTGTTGCAAAATAGACGCCGTTAAAGCGTCAAGTTAAGCAACATCAAACCGAGTTGGTATGTGATCATACTGGGATACCACTCCATTAGGTCCTTTGTCTCCGTTGAATTAGAACCAGAGCAAATTGAGAGGTTGGAAAGAGATCTGTGTAGTTAAATAACTTTGATCGAGCAGCTGCCCCAGTAGAATGTTTTGCATCCCAATCTGATTTAGGGAAATGCATATAATAATGGAAATTAGAAAATATCAATTCACTGTTAACGTTTTACAACCACGTCTGTGTCACGTCAACCCAGTATCACACAGGAATAGATAACAGGTTGTATGCTCGAGTCTAAGGCCTTTTGCATAGAACTGTAGATCATGTAAACATTGCCGCGTAAGACTTCCTTGCTTCCTGCGCAGCTACTACTGAGTACATTACATCATAGTTTTATTAGTTGCGAGACTGCATTAGATGATTAGATGACAGCAAGATGGTGTGGCTGCGCTGTGGGATCTTTCAGCTGACACGACAACACAACAACCGACCGACCTGCATTTCCGGACAACGTAGAGTGTCATTTATGTGCCCGCGTGACTACGCTTGTAATTCCGTATGTGTATCTGTGAATGTACGTGCGTGTGTATCTGTGTAGCGAACGTTAATTACATATCAAAGGGACTCATGCATGGGATATGTGGCGAATGAGAGCACGCCGTGCTATCCGCCCTCAAACGATCAAAGCGCACGAGGTGTGATAAGAATAACCCACTAGTCAGAATCTCGTCTGTCTTACCAACTTATAACTATAACCGATAATGAATCAACACAGTTTTAAACGGATATATGTCCAACTTTATGAATCGATTACAATGAGAGTTTATAAATCACAGAGGAAGTCAGTATAAACATGGGTTGCAGCTGGTCTCATTAAAACGTAATGTAACATACCGCAGTGTGATACGAATTGTCACTACGTTGAATAATGGATTAACTACAATCAGCAAATTTTGACGAACATACTTAACCTGTAAACAAATTTGGCCTACACATATAGGCCATGAGCAGCGATGTCTGTGAAAATGTAACAGAAAAAAGAGAAAATAAGAAACAAAAGTACTGTAACCGCATATACTCGCATCCATGCCCACGTTGCGTTAAATCCGACTCATAAATTTTGTAAATGGACAAAATCAAATACTTGTGAATAAATCAATGCGAGCTTTGATGTATAGCAGGTAAATGTGGACATATCATGGCTCTTTTAACCACTTACTAAGAGTGAGACAAAGTATCTGTCATCCAAGATATTGTACATAACTAATCAAGCAGCTTCTGTTTCTGAAGCCCTACGCTCGCAATGAACAACCGTATTCTTTAGTTGCAACTTGAGAGACTAAAAGCGTAACATAAATCAATTACAGTATATCTGCCGGGGTACTTACTGTAATCGTTAGCTCTTCGTTTTAAGCTTTAAAATCAAATCATGGCGTACGCTCTCGTCCCATGGATTCTGGGATAGAGAGGAAGTCAAAATATTACATGGTGTGTATATATTATTTGCTTCTGGAGCTTCTGCGGCCGAGAGTTAGGCATAAAAACGTACCAAAATTTCTATTTATATGTCTAAAACTAACCCTAACCCTGACTCTAAACGACCCTCACGACGTGCTAAATTATGCGTGGGTTCGGCCGTAGAAGTAGAATTTTCGTGTATTTTCATTCATATTATTTCCATCAAACTAACTTGAGTTTGGCTTTACAGACTAGAGAGAAGACTTATCCCAACCACAATATTATAATTAGTGTGTCGTGTTGATGTCTATTTTCTGGAACATTTTCTAGTCCCTTCAGTTGCAGATTTCTTGCTCTATCTTATCTCATTGTGTCTCTTCTGCGCCGTGTGCACTTTTTATTACTAACAAAGGAGACCTATTTTGTCTTGCTCTGTTGTTGCAATTTCATATAAAAATGATCCTCATTTATTGCTTTCCGACTGACACACCGCAGAATGATTGCGAGTTATTATTAATGGGTGACTACAAGTTTTTACAAGAGGAGAATATAACTGTACAGCAGCAATGCAAGGCACTATCGTGCCCAAAATAAAATTTAGTCAACGCTGTCGCCTATCGAAGCGAAGGACTAGTCAACCTTATGGGGCAACAGGAATAAAACTCATTTCCCCTGCTCTATACCCAGTGTCCAGTGTGTCATGCATTATTCTATAACACACACCCAGAAGTACTTGTGTTTGTATATATATAATATGTATATATACCGTTCTCATGACAATCTAAGTAACGTAATGTAATAAAACATTTATAAGTATGTGAATTGTCTTTACTCTTACCCTGTCTGGTGAGATTTTTCGTCATCCGAATTGCTCGTTTACTCGCAGCTTCCGCCCATGGAGCCATTTGCTGCGCAGTGGTGTTTCCCTCCTCGATCGAGTCGTGGACTCCCCTGGCAATAGCAATTGAACGAGAAGACACAACGGCACATCATTATACGACAACAGGTGCTGTAGATAAATAATTTAAGGATGTAAAAGCACAGCGTCCCTGAACCATTATTCAGTGCATTAATAACTTCTGTTATGATTCAGCGACGTATGAGTATAGGTATGTATGCATACATGTATGTATGTATGTATATGTATGCTTAAATGTGTAGAGGATTGACTAGTTATACGTCCACTGCAAATGTATGTATTTACGTACGTACGCATGTATGCATGTATGTATGCATGTTTGTATGTATTTTTGCATATATGTATGCATGTACGCATGTAGGTATGTATGTATGTATGAATGTACGTATGAATGTACGTACGTACGTATGCATGTAGGTATGTATGTATGCATGTATTTTTGTGTGTGCATAAAAGTGTAGAGATTGACTAGGTTCATGTCCACTACAATAGTATGTATGTATGTATGTATGCACGCATGCATATATGTCTCTATGTACATATATATATTGTTAGGTTCAAGTTATGGGAAAAGGCACGTCAGGGTATGTTGTAAATTATACTAAAAATATTAAACATAAATTCTCATAAAATGGCTAACAAAGAACGTCGTGTAAAATGTTCGATAGGCCTACATTATCATCGTCAACAGGACTGAAAACGAAGTAGTCGAACAGAAATGGTGTCAAGCACCATAGAGTCTACACTAAGCATCAGTCGAAGACCTCGAAAACGACTTAAGTAATTCTTAATTAATTACAATGGAAGATGTGTCGGCTAGAAATACGCAAGAGACACGTGTCTCAGAAACCCGGTCATAAGAAACCACAAGACTGGCTTTGTTTTGTTTATCTGAACGTTTATAAAGCGCATTTTTTTAGAAAATCTTAAAAGCGCGATAAACATGGCTGTTAAAGGTGGAGGTGCAATCTGGAAAATCAAATGCTCACGTTTGTAACCTTGCATCGTAGTCTTAGAGTTGAAATTTCATATAGTGACTCTGAATGAAAAATGAAAATGAAGGTAAGAAAGGTAAATATTTTACATGTATCATTTTTATAATTGGAAAAGGGAGGTCATAGAACGACATTACTCATTGCTAGAGTGCCACTGTCTTAGTTCATCCATCTTTAATGATCAGCAACGGAGCGTCACTAAATCTACCTTTGACGCCAATACGACGAGTCACACGCCTTGAAATTAGTTGAGTATTTATGTGAGTGTGTAATATAATTATGTGTGTACGACTGTACGTATGTACTGTCTGTACTTGCAGTTCTGTCAATGTAAGATTTAAAAGCATTGGATTGACGAATGAAAGCTAATGCACTGCGACCAGAAAATCCAACAGTAACGCTGTTAACGTTTCAGAGAAGATACTTGCAGAATGTTTCTCTTCTGTAGAGGTAGAGTTCTGCTAGAAACATAACGTCGTACCCCCGAGAGAACTTAAAAGCGCACACGTGATCCTCAGCTGTTCTCTACCCTAAAATAGTATCAAAAATACCTTACTTGTTCTCTTGGAAATTCATAAGTTCAATCCCGATCCTCAAATTTTCGTCTTCTCTGGAAAACCATAAACCAACGATCGTTCTGTTCTTCCTGTTCTTGCATAAATTATTACTACCCTCTCTGTCCCTCTCTCTCTCTGTCTCTCTGTCTGTCTCTGTCTCTCTGTCTCTCTCTTTCTCTCTGTCTGTCTCTCTCTCTCTTTGATCATTCATTTCCAAAACTACAAAACGATTCACCTACCCATACTTCCTCCGTCACTCATTGTTGCCTAACCCAAGTTTACGGAGTCAGTCACCAAGGAATTAAATACAGTAACTGACTTAATAAGTTAGCCACAGACATGACAACCCATTCCACCAAGAAGCATGCTTATCAGCTGAATGAATCGCTTTGACGTATTAGCTGGATATCGACTTGCTATATACGTCTTTGATAAATATCAGCCCGTGCCTAGTCGTTCATGATGATATGATGGATTTTACCAGCTGAGCTACTGACAGACCAATGACTGTGAAATGATGATGTGAAAGAAAGGTTAAACAGATGCATACGAGAGTTTAGCAATGGAATCAAACCCACGACTAAGTCCGTGGCTCCACTGCAGTTGCTCGTTCAACCTGCAAGACAGTCCATCTTTATAAATAATTAGAAGATTCTCTGTTTGTGTCTGTCCCTGCTATGCATTTGCACAGTTTTAGAGCTATTGACTCGAAACCTTCGCCGTTGGCTCGGAGAATACGTGGGACACCCAGTAGAGGGGTTGGCGAACCCGCACCGCCGTCTTTCCGGTCTCCAGGGCCAAAAACCTGTCTCAGGCCTCCCACAAGGAAAGTTTCCTTATCAGTCGCCGGGATCATGTCGACGAAGCACCTGCTGCACATTTGCCGACATATGCATGTAATATCCGTCTGCCTCGCCTATTGTTCTTTTACACCGTCATGAATAAATGGACGGTTTGGGAGATATCTTACAGGTTGCAGGTATATAGTAGTTGGCCATCGTTTGCACAGTCGGTCAGGTGGGTATAATTGTACTGTGTACGCATCAGTGTCTATACAGAATGTATTTATGTTTATTTACACTATTTATTTACATTCATATATATCTAGATAATGGGTGTGTGCCTGTCAGTCCGTTTATGCATTTGCACACTTTTATAGCTTTTGACTCGAAACCTTCGCCATTCGCCCGGGGAACATCTGGGAAACCCAGTAGAGGGGTTGGTGAACCCGCGGCCGCCGTTTTCCGGCTCTCCACGGGGAAAAACCTGTCGCACAAGCAGCCTACCGGGCTTCGGAGTACCCCTAGGTAACTCGGACCAGGCAGGCTGCAAATGCTGCCAGACAGGCGGCCTCCACGGCTGCACAGTACCCTCAGGTCAGTCAGCAGGATGATTTTGAGAATACACTACTGTACTCACAGGATCCGAGGTATTACACTTTACAAACTAACAAGACCTCGCAAAGACGAAAGACAGGCACACCTGTGGAAGGATATCCAGGAGTCAAGTCCATTTCCATTCTCCACATTTCTTAACCCGGGCAATGCCGGGTACCCCCAGCTAGTCT